>LR812527.1:49493549-49498549 GCA_903798195.1 Danio kyathit | reverse complement strand
ACTCCTGTATTGGCTGCTCAGAATAGAACTATTCATCACTGATATGTATTGAATTACAAAGCTATTATTTCCAACTGTAAAAGTAATGAATGAAGAGAAGTAACAAGTGAAGTTTGGAATAATTAGGATTCTGTATTCTGTTTTGTGAAGTACTATTACACTCGTTTAGGGCGTAAGTTTTTATACACTGACCACATGAATTTTTTTTTTTTTTTAACATTTAAAAAGTATATACTCGAACACTGTCTCATTCATACATAATTATGTTTATCACTTTATTTAAAACTTCAGGGCAATTGTTTGATTAAATTCATTCATTCATTTTCTACCACTTATCTTGGACCGGGTCGCAGGGCAGCAGTTTCAGGAGAGAACCCCAGACTTCCCTCTCCCCTGACAATAAATAATTATTAATGTAATATAAAACACTTTTCAAAATACGAATGATTACAGGCCCAACATAAAAATATCATTAAATAAAATGCTAAATTTAAACCTTGTACTTTAAAGATTGCAACTTTCTCACAGTGCTGTTATTCATGTTTCTATCTGCATCCCTATAATGCCGGGTATTATTGCGCTCATATTATAAATGAACATAATATTAAAGTAGCTGGTGAAATAAACAATAGAGCATAATAGGAAACAATAACGGTTTTATTTGCTCCATTTGATATACATATACACAGTTGAAGTCAGAATTATGAGCTCCCCTGTTTATTTTATTCTCCAATTTCTGTTTAATGGAGAGAAGATTTTTTTCAGCACATTTCTAAACAAAATAGTTTTAATAACTCATTTCTAATAACTGATTTATTTTATCTTTGTCATAATGACAGTACATAATATTTTACTAGATATTTTTCAGGACACTTCTATACAGCTTAAAGTGACATTTAAAGGCTTAACTAGGTTAATTGGGTAAGTTATTGTATAAAGATGGTTTGTTCTATAGACTATCGAAAAAATATATAGCTTAAAGGGGCTAATAATTTTGACCTTAAAATGTTTTTTTTTTTTTAAATGTAAAACTGCTATTATTCTAGCTGAAATAAAGCAAATAAGACTTTCTCCAGAAGAAAAAAACATTATCAGACATACTGTGAAAAATGTCCTTGCTCTGTTAAACATCATTTGGGAAATATTTAAAAAAGAAAAAACAAATCAAAGGGGGGCTAATAATTCTGACTTAAACTTTGTGTGTGTGTGTGTGTGTGTGTGTGTGTGTGTGTGTGTGTGTGTGTGTGTGTGTGTGTGTGTGTGTGTGTGTATGGAAACAGCTTTACATACAAGTTTTGCAGAGGAACAGATCAAATTACAATTGTTATTTTAAAAACTGCTGGTTTTTATACATATTTAAATCTATAATTAAGTGATGCGCGGATCAGCCGAAGTGACACCTGAATCCACGGCTTCATACTAATCATACATCCACCCGCCCGCACATAGTTTTATCTGATATATGTATTCGCACCCGACCTGCACCCGATCGTTACTTTAAAAATTTCATTCTTTGTTTTAGGCATGATGATAGGTAACGTGAGTTAATCTGCGCATCTCTGATAGTAAAATAATACGTTAATCGTAAACGTTTTTAAATGAACATTTATTTATAAAAACAAAAGTTTGTCTTTTAGACATCATTTTCTTAATTTTCAAATAGATACAGAAAGTAAAAATAAGACATTTTAGCTTTTACAGATAAAGGAACAAGATCACAAAAAGGGTGCCACTTCAGCCTAAACGGCAGCTGTGCCTGGATTCAGGCGATTCCGCCTCGCCTTCAAAACGCGGCCAGCACTGAATGAGCGTTTGCGCGCACCGCTTGCTGTAGGAATGAACAAGATTCTCCTCGCAAGGCGATGCAGTCATGGAAATAAATGATATTATTTCTCCCAGAACGATAGCAGATTTTCCACTGATGACTCCTCTAACTAAAAGTTTGAACAGTAGGCTACTCGTCATCCATTATTTTGGGCGTGTCATCTTCCCATTCTGCAAAGCCCACTCTCTGCTTTTTTGCTGGTCCACTGCCATGTCCCGCTACATCCATCCACAACCCATCCGCAATTAATCATAATGTATTTTTTTTATTACCCAACCTGCCCGACGAATATAACCACCATCCACGCATCACTAATAAATATATATATGCAGTGGATGCCCTTCTTGTCACAACCCAGTACTGGGAAACATACACACAGTCTCACATTCACACACATTCATACAGTTTGGCCAATTTATATCATATCTTTAGACTGTGAGGAAAACTGGAGCACCCGGAGGAAACCCACGGCAACACGGGGAGAACATGCAAAATCCACAGAAATGACAACTGGCCCAGCCGGGACTCAAACCAGCGACCTTCATGCTGTGAGGCGACAGTGCTAACCACTGAGCAACCGTGCCACCCTATTGTAAAATTATAAAATGTAATTCATTGCAGTCATTTCATTAAAGTAGCATTCCACTCTTCAGTGTCATATACTGAACAAAACTATAAACTTCAATTGATGGTCTCTCTTTTTCAACACTCAAATCCCCAACTGAACTTTTAGCCTGAAAACGATTATACAGTAATTACGCAATGTAATTTTCCATAGTATTTGGAGTTAAGTAACCAGGCTGCTGACTGTAGCCAATGGCAGAGAGATGTGCGCCTGACAGACGGGTCTGTGGCCGCAGGTCAGGGTGTTTAGCGCTGCGCTGGAGATTGAGTTGGTGGAGGGTCAGGCTGGTTCACTCATGCTGGAGCATCAAAGACAACACCTAGGCAAGAGACACTGATAAAACTGTCCAATAATGTGCTCGTTACACCTTTACACAACACACTTTGCTCTAGCTCCGCCGTCATTATAAGGTTAATGTCAGCAGGGGATGATTAGGCACTACTTTAATGTTGTCAGAGCTTATTTTTCACTGCTTAAAGGTGCACATTTTGAAGGTTAGGGATCGGTGACAGATAAGGACATCTGAGATTATTAAAGGCAGGAGTCTTTTAAAAATAAAGGTCAACATAAAAGCAGCACATTTATAGAGAATATTGCTAAATTTTATGAAATGCAACCTAAAATCAAATTCAAACAGATTTTGGTAACGCTTTACAATAAGGTTGTATGAGTTTAATGTTAGTTAATGCATTTGCTAACATGAACAATACATTTATTACAGTATTTGATCATGTTAGTTAACATTAGATAATGAAAAGTGACATGCTGCACTTGAGCAGAGTATATTTGAGGGCGTGCAAGAAGTTTTGTGCACATACAGAGGCATTCGGCGCGCAAGCAAAGAGATTCGCATGCTCGTATTACACGAATGCGATCTCGACTTGTAATACTGCGCTCATGACATTTGTCATTGAAATAACGCCATTATCGCCATAGGTAGTTGGTAGATCTGTGTCTACCAGTCCTGCCGCCACAGCTGGAAAAAATCCTAGAGGAAACACTGTACATGTATACATATATTAGTATATTAATGTTTTTATTCTGATCTGTGAACAGTAAAACCTCATAAATATAATATTAAATTTAATTATTTTTTTAAAACATAATTTCTGAATAATCATTCAAGGATATCAGTAAAAATATGCATTCTAGTCATTTTGTTTAATATGCAAAATTAGTTTTTTTACTTTCTGAAATTCTCCTTTAAATCAGTTAACATTTTTTTAAAAGTCTGATGTATCAGTGTGATTCTTTTTCTCTAGCCATGGCCAGAGATGCTGCCCAGTTGGAGGAAATGTTTGTCCCTAATAACAAGAAGAACATGAGGATCTGGTTTAGTCCAAAGAGTCGCAAAGTCCGCTGCTGCATCCAGAGACCTGTTGAGTTAAACACACCCAATGGAGTCCAACAAAAGAAAAACACTGCGTCACCTTCTTCCCAGGATCTGTCGGTCTTTAACTTCAGCTCCTCATCTCAGGAGTCAGGATCCTCCACTCCTCCACGGGCCAAGGCAAACAAGAAAACCAAGAAAAAAAGGATCGGCCAAAACAGCAGGCAAGCTAAAACCGCTCAAAGGCCCAGAACATGGATTCGGTCATTGCAGGAAAGCAAGAAGCTCAAGCTAGAAGTGATCAATAAGCAGTGGAACACTGGAGAAGAAGCTGATGTAGACGCTATAGACGAGACCGGTGTAGAGGATGAGAAAATAAGCTCTGGAGATGACAACAAGAGATCTGCAAAAAGAGTTTTCTTCCATTTCCCTCACAGTCAGTCTGAGGAGACTCTTAAACCTTCTCCCCAAAGAACAAATCTCACTCCTAATCATGAAAAAATGATGGAATTTGAAGACTCAGAGAAGCACAACTCTGCAACTTTGAGTTCACCAGATCACGACCAACAGCCGATTACTGAAATTTCACCAGAACTGAATGAAAATGAGCTTCTTCAGACTTCTTTTTCTAGAGTACGTAAGAGATCCAATTCAGAGAGTTTACTGAAACAACCCAGAATTACTCCAGAACCAAAGAGGAGATCATCTGGAGAAGGAGCTGCTTTCATTGAAGATTCCTCTCAGAGTCTGAAAACTTGCAGACAGGCCGATGAGAAGCCAGTCCTGTCATCTTCAGGGGCTCATGATGTTTTGAAGAAAGCTCCAGATGTGAGACACAAGCAGACCGGTCACGTTTACATGAAGAGGAACCATAAAGGAGAAACGGCACTGCACTTAGCTGCCTCAAAGGTTTGTGCTGACTTAATCCCTGCATTAGCATGTTGCCATCTGTCTTAATTGGTTAGTTTCTATAAAATGATGTAAACATTTGTGTACATGTTTTTATACAGCTGTTGATGACATGATTTTGTTTATCATTGTTATTTAGATAATATTATAGCATATTAGTATTGTTTTTTTGTTTATATGATTATGTATTTATTTACAAATTGCAAATGTAGAATCATGAAAATAATGCTATAGATTTTGTTATTGTTTATTGTTTTCTATTTGTATTATATTTTGTATATATTTTTCATTTTTAAATATAAAGTCCTAAT
>LR812527.1:49446049-49491049 GCA_903798195.1 Danio kyathit | reverse complement strand
CTCGTGGCATCATATTCAAAAAGACTAAGCTGTAATTGCTGCCAAAGGTGCATCAACAAAGTATTGAGCAAAGGCTGTGAATACTTATGTACATGTCATTTTTTTGTAAAATTTATCATTTTTTTTTTGTTAAAAAAAAAAATATTTTGTGGAAATAAATGAATTTAATCCATTTTGGAGTAAGGCTGTAACAAAAAAAATGTAAAAAAAAAAAAAACAGTGAAGCGCTATGAATACTTTCCGGATGCACTGAAAATATCTTCTGTACTGTATGTAATAAAATAGTTTTGTATAGTTTTGTTTCTATCACATATACATAATAAATATAAATAACACACACATATACTGTATATTAGGTCAAAACAAACTTTTATTTTGGATGCAATTAATGACTCATTTTATTTATTTATTTACTTATTTCCTAATTTTTTTTATTTAAATACATTACATTTACATATAGCAACATTACATTTTAATGGCCGTAACATGAAAACATAAACAAATGGCTACCTATTATACCATTTACCTATGTACTGAGAACTAAAATGAGCATTTAAAATCCGAATATTAATAAATGCCATAAAAATGTATTTGTCCTAGTTAATAATCCTAGTTACTTTCATGTTGGAAAGCTCCATATAAACAAACTCACATCGTCTCATGAGCAAACTGTCTAAAAGTTGAATGTGAAGAGAGACTAAAACCTAAACCCAATAGATAAAACATTTCTGGATCAATGCACAGACCAAATGTGCACACAATTGACTTGTGTGCAATTTTTACTGTCATCTAGCACATTTCTATTATATGTAGTGTTGTGTCCAATGCATATTTGTGTGCTTTGCATGCTTAATATTAATTGCACTATATACAGCAAGTCACCATGATTCAAATGATAAAGTCTTCATTTTGCTACTGTATTCCATGCACAATTATATTCAGTAGCTGCTTGTTAATTTCCCTCCTCCTTTCCATTTGATCAGTTTGTGCGTCACTAATGACCAGTTTGACTAATGACCAGTTTTCACTCTACTGGTTTGCTTGTATTTGCTTTTGTTGTATGTTAGTATTCCAGCAGCGAGTCACTTTGACCACTTAATGATTGATGCTAGGTCAGAGTTAGAGTCTGGTTGATCAATATCTGCTGCTGATCTTTTGACCCGGCTCTTCTGTACAGGGTGATGTGGAGGGGGTCCGTAAGCTCCTTGCTCAGGGAGCCGACCCCAACCTGAAGGACAATGCAGGCTGGACACCGCTGGTGAGCTCACAGTTCAACATAAATCTTTTACACATTACAGCCTTTTCTCTTGTTCGAGATTGTCTGGGCTGAAAGTGGTTGGAAAGCTTTTCCTTGTATGCATGTTATCCTAGCAGAACATCGTGTGCTCAATTCTTAATGGTTCGTGTAGGTTTCACCAATGCTTCTTCATGTTCATGGTTGTATTTTAAAAGTTTCGTGCTGAATAGTTGTAATTTTTGATTCTCTTTCTTGCTTTTCATTAAGTTGATGAAGTGTAAGAGCAATATATGTTTTTCCATACAGATATGGTAAACTCAAATATGAAGTTTTGCGCATTTTGCCACCCAAATAAGTCTGTGTTTACTGAGAGTTTTCAGTATTTCATAAGTGACAGAAAGGCTTAAAATAAATTTAGTACAACAAGTACTTTTATTGTGACCGCAGCAAGTATTCACAGGTTTCCAGTTACAAAGATGTGTTATGTTGCATATTACATACAATATTGTTTTATAGAATATTATGGCATGTATTAACATGACTAACATGTTTTAGCATCATGCTCTCATTATTACAATTTTTAATGTCTGCCTACCATGAATTAGCATGTCTATTGTTTACCATGTTTCAAGTATGCTTAGCACACCGTTCGCATTTTTTATACATTATTTGCACATGATAGATAGATAGATAGATAGATAGATAGATAGATAGATAGATAGATAGCATTTTGCTAACATGAGTTTTCTACCATGTTATTAGATGGATGGATAGATAGATAGATAGATAGATAGATAGATAGATAGATAGATAGATAGATAGATAGATAGATAGATAGATAGATAGATAGATAGATAGATAGCATTTTGCTAACATGAGTTTTCTACCATGTTATTAGATGGATGGATGGATGGATGGATGGATGTATAGATAGCAAGCATTTCGCTAACATGAAAAGTTTCTACCATGTTGTTAGATAGATAGATGGATGGATAGTTAGCAAGCATTTCGCTAACATGAATTTTTTACCATGTAGATGGATAGATAGATATATGGATACATGGACAGATGGATGGATGTATATATAGCAAGCATTTCGCTAACATAAATTGTTTCTACCATGTTGTTGACATTTTTTAGCATGGTTATTAGATTCTTAACATTAAGGAATGGGGGTTGGCTTGTTTCTAATATGTTTAGCATTTGTTTAAGTTTTACAATGTTGATAGCGTTATTTGACAGTGTTATTAGCATGATTTAGCATAGATAGCTAAACAGGATAGATAGATAGACAGACAAAAATTCAGTGTGTTTTCATTGAATTTTTTCCTCAAGAAACACTGGTGAAAATGTTCTGTATCTTTTTCTTTACCCCAAGATCCAAGTCTACAGTCTATACCGCTACAGAAATGTTCTTTCATAAAGTAAACTTATCCTGAGGAATATTCACTGGAGTAAAAAAAAAAAGAAAAAAGTGTGACCCTTGTTCCGTGCCTTTAGCCTTGAAATTGTGCTTTACAAATGTACTTTACAGTTTAAATAATGTATCATTATTCTTTCACATTACAGTAGGCTACTGAGAATTGGGAAGAGGAGTCTTTACAGCCGAATCATAAATCTTCTATGAGGAACCTTTCAGACCTGAAGAATAATGAACCCCAACACGTTCTAAGTTTCTTAAAGATGGATTTCTTTGAATGTAATGCTGCAGTCATTAATTCCACAGGTCTGGCTTAAAGACCCATATGCCAAACTGTTGATGCAGGGGATGTATTGGGTTCAAACTGCAATAATAATAATGTCCTCATTCTTATAATCCCTTTTAATACGTTAGAGGATTTGTATATCTTCTACAGAGGCAATTATGTATTGTAATGTGTTTGTGCAGCACGAGGCCTGTAATGTGGGTCACCTGGGAGTGGTGGAGGAGCTGCTTCAGCAGGGGGCGCTGTTGAACACACCCGGCTATCAGAACGACTCTCCACTGCACGACGCTATCAGGAGCGGTCACATAGCGGTAGTCAAACTCTTGGTTGAACGAGGTGCATCTCAAAGTGTTCTGTGAGTATCGGACATCAGTTCATCTTTTTAGCGCTTTTACAATGTAGATTGTGTCAAAGCAGCTTAACATGGAGGTTCTAGTAAATTGAAATTGAAACTGTCAGTTTAGTTTTCAGAGTAAACATCACATTCTCTTACCTTATCAAAACAATCACCTGAAGCTGAGGGTCATTTTGGAGAATTGACAATTCATTTCAATTGAGAATTGGTGGAATAATACTGATTTTGTGTCACAGAAAATTAAAACATTGTTTTTATGATGTTTTCTACAAAAAATTCTTTAAATGAGAATTCTTTTATTTGAAATTGGGAAGAAACATTATCAGACCTTTTTAAAAAAATTAAATATTTAAAAAAACTTACTTAAAACCAGGTTCCCACACTTCTTGAATGTACTTAAATTTCAGACATAGGAATTCAAGGCCTGGAAGATACTTTAAAACTTCCTTGAAAAAGGTCCTTGAAAGTGCTTGACTTTAACGTTTACGGTGTTTTTAACAAATGTATTGTGCTGCTTTCAAAAACAGATCAAAAAACTTAAAAATCCTAAATTTGAATCTTATACAAGAACCATGACAAATAATGAACATTTTATCATTATTATGACAGAAACTGCATTTGAATACTAGCAGTATTGAATTCAACAAATTGTATTACACGTTTTTTGAACATGGTTGTTTAAAATGTCTACATTTGTAAAAATGACACACTCAAAACATCAACATTGCTCTGACTGAAAAAATATTTTTGGAGGGGGTTTTCACCTTTAATGGCTAGGACAGTAGAGAGTAGGGTTGGGCGATGTTGACCAATTTGGCATCGTACGATGTCTAATGTGAACATCGGCGGTGGACAATGGAATCGTCGTCGTAGGCGGGGTGGGGGTGGTTGTTGTTAAATATCAATTAATTCATAACAAATTTAATAATTGTAGCCTATCGTTTTCACTACCTGACCCACATGGTCTTTGCTTTACCCATAACCAAACCATAAATAAATAAAGTTATACACAAATTACCACCTGTCAATCAATTTTTTTCCGCGGGACTCTGGCATGATTTCTTGCAGCTAAACAACAGGATAAACTGACAGTGATCATCTCAGGTAAACCTTATGTGAGAACCCTGTTAAAACAATAGTTAAGCTATATGGATGAAGCCAAATGAAGCTTTTGGCCTGAAACCGTAACTAAAAATGCTGATGCAACGGGCAATAATTGTTTGTAATAATTCATTTTGTAAGACTTTTTAAATTTACCTTAATCAATTCTACTTATTTAAAAACACAAGCCAATAAAATAACAAATTTATTGACTATGGCACAATAAAATCCAAAGTAAATATCTATAAATATTTGAAACTCTTGGTTGTGTGTATGACCACACCTTCACATTGAAAAATATGTTACAATATATTTGGTACATTTCTACAATTGCGCAGTAGACCATCATATATACTTCTCATACCACTTATGTTATAATGTTTTATTCTGCCATTTATGTGTGCGTACAGTACCTTGTAACGTGTGCCTGCACTGTGCTGTAGAGATGTTCAGGAACTTCTTCTTCACTTCCTCCCACATGCCCTTTATCTTAATGAACTCTATTTCCCCAAGATTGGCAGTGAACCCAGATGCGCGAATGCTCATCCCTGAGAGTTCTCCGCATGCGTCTCTGTGTCTCTTTTTGTCTGTCTGCCCTTTGTACATTGATTGACTAGTGCTGTGCTGTACATTGGGAGAGCATAAAGCATCAGCAGATTTATGCTTCGTTAGTCAATGGTGAAGTGAAGCATCAGCTCTGTCATAGAAGCACCGCACAGAAGCAATCCACTCCTGTCAGACATAATCAATCACTTTCACTCCTTGCGGTCTGGAAGCGGAGCAGTGGGGCTATGGAGGGAACTGCTGTGGGCAGAGCCTTCGCCGTAATGTGTTGTATGAATTGACTGGCACATCCCTGCTGTACCTGCAGTAATCTTTAATGCTTCTCAGATCTGAAAAGCTTCTTCTTGAGAGACCTTGAGGGTAGCGGGTATAAGCGAGACCGAGGTGGTAGTTCTGTTTTAAATGATAGTTTTCGGCTGGCAACATAGGCAGCATCCTAAGTGTCACTGAACCTTGTAAGCGAGTGATATTGAAGGCTCTACATGGGCCCTAACTCACAGTACATTAACAAACAGTGCTTCATGCAAGATTCTTACAGTTTGATGGTGGCATTTTAGTAAGCTAACACCGTACAGCATTAAACAGGAAATTTACAGACATATTTCCCAATCCTGAAAAACACATACTGTAGATAATGTGAGAAAGCAGAAATTCTCCTGGGAAATATCGTCATTTTCAAAAATGTTTTTTTATAATAAACGGAGACCAAACAGTACTGATAACAGAATGTATCTCAGATCTTACACTGTATGCTCTAGATATTTTTTAGGCAGTAACGTTATTTTTTTTGTAATAATCTTAAGAAACCTTTCTACTGTGTTTAGTTTTAATCTTTCTAAATCTGAACCTGGACCACAGATGGAGTCAAGTAAAAATTTTGAATTTAATGACATTACATCTAAAAGCTGAGTATAGCTTTTCACTGATTTTTGGTTTGTTAGGATAGGACAATATTTGCATGAGATGCAACTATTTTGAATATCTAAAGCCCTATCATACACCCGGTGCAATAAGGTGCAAGACGTGTTTGCTGTGACGTGTTACTATTTTCAGACCAGCGCAACCTTAATTTTCCCATTTTCCACCAGGTTGTTTAAATAGCAAATCCATTTGCGCCATTTTGTGGACTCATGGGTGTTTCGCTCTAGAAAAGAGGTGTGTAAAGGCGCATTGTTGGCACGTTGCCATTTTGAGGAACTAAAATATACTGTGCATCAGACCAGCTGAAAGCAGGTCTAAAGTCCAGTGCGGAGCGCGTAAGTTGTGCGCCTCACTTACATATTGCTTAAAACACGCCGGATGTACAGCAATACACAAATATCTTCACAAATAAAAAAGAATTAAAGGATTAAAAATATTACAAAAATTATTACTTTCTACATAAATATAAAAACCACTGCCTCCATGCCTTCATCCCGGGGGATGAAGAGTTATATGCATATTTAAATTTGTTTTATTAAAACAGGTCAGGTTTGGGACCATATGGTGAATAGCATATGTTTTTGGATATCACTTATGATTGCTCATTTATTCATTTGCTGGAAATTAGAACTGAATTTACAAACAGTTTAGAAACGAATCTTTGCACTTAACAAACAAAATTAATTATGTAGGCTAATGGATGCCAGTGGAGTTTGTACAACACTATTTTCTTTTCCACGAACGAGAGAAAGTGGCCGATTGGAGGAGGCTCGGTTTTTATCCTTGCGCTGCAGATGGTCTGTTTAACTGCTAGTGAAGCGCTCCGTTACAAAGTCTACATGTAAATAGCAATGCACCATGGCGCGACACAACTGACTCTTAAGGGGAATGAGAGATGAGACTCAGATTGGTTTATTCTCAAGATACACCCATAACTTATTAAGAGAATAAGCACAACCCTGTTAGACCATGCGCTGCGGCGCAAACTGTATTTTTCCATCCTTAAAAGAGCAAAAGTGGATTCGAACACACCCTTAATGCTTTTGCACCATGTGCTTTAGACTTTGCGCTTAGATCGTTAAAATAGAGCCCCTGGAGTCTGAGGGTGCAAAAAAAAAAAAACATAGTTAAAGTTGTCTGAATTAAGGGCTTAGCAATTCACGTTACTAAACAAAAATTAAGTTTTGATATATGTACAGTACGGTAGTAAAATTATGGTTGGACCCATGAAATGCATTTTTGACTTGTGTAAGTTGACTATTTTGTGAATTTTTTTTTTATGTAGAGTACTTAATTTTCATTCATTCCTTCATTTTCCTTTGGCTTAGTCCCTTCATTCATCAGGGGTCGCCACAGCAGAATGAACCGCCAACTTATCCAGCACATGTTTTAAACAGCGGATGCCCTTCCAGCTGCAACCCAGCACTGGAAAACATCCATACACACTCATTCACACACTCATACACTACGGCCAATTTAGTCTATTCAGTTCACCTATAGCGCATGTCTTTGGACTGTGGGGCAAACCGGAGCACCCGGAGGAAACCCACACAATCACGGGGAGAACATGCAAACTCCACACAGAAATGCTAATTGATCCTGCCAGGACCGTCTTGCTGTGAGGCGACAGTGCTAACCACTGAGCCACCTTGTCGCCTATTTGATGTTTACTTGTAATAACTTACCTGTAAATAAAACCGCATTTTTCTATAGAATTCGTGATGAAAATGACTGTTAAAGCGTTTGCTCTTTACTTGAATTAGAATTGTTTTTCTTAAAGGTGCTGTATGTAACTTTTTGACTCTTCTAAAGCATAAAAATACTATAATATGTTTGCAGATATTTAAGAAACATGATAAGTGGATATTCTTGTTTATCTGAAAAACAATGCTAAAGTCAGATATTCTGCTTTGAAAGTGGGCATTATTTGCTGGAACGTCTGTCTTTTGTCTTGGTTAGTTAATCTGCCCACTGCCCTTTTAGCCAATTATATTTCAGCATCCTGGGTTACCTTGGTGGAAAACCGCGTGTTTCATTCATTCAGGCAGAAAGGCTCTCAAAGTACACATTCGCATCAGAAATGCGACCTTAGGTGGACAGTAGCAGCCTCTGAAATGGGATGCAGATTCAGAATTCCACATAAGATGGTTATTAATTGGTAAATAATATATAAATATAAACATGTAGGTGAGCAGACTACATTGTAACCCCTTGTCCTAACAAAACACTACATGACCAGATTTGCAGTAATAAGCAATTTGGCTGTTTGCACCAGATAAAACACGACAGATATTTACATACAGCCATTCAGAAGCACAAAATAGTGCACTTACTGCACTCTAATGAAATGGTAAGGTTTATAGTCTAATTGATACATATATTCTCTTTAACATTATTAAATGTACATGCTGAATCACTCATATGTGTTGCCTTGCGCTGAAGTTTGCCTTTGAAATGGTTTATTTTATTTTCAAGATCTGAGGTAAACTACGCTACTGCTTTCAGTAGTATGGCATACATGTCATGTGAAATGGCATTCAAACTCATATTGTTAGCATTTAACACTGAATAAATCACATGAGGTTTACCTGAGATGATCACTGTCAGTTTATCCTGTTGTTTAGCTGCAAGAAATAGAAGCCGCTTCTAAAATATAAATTTCAGGTGTTGGTTAGGACAAAAACTCAGGTTAATATGGAAAATATTCCTTCTATTGCGTGGCGTTGCTTTCATTTAGAATAATGTTTAAATCAGTCACAGTCAGGCACACGGCTGTTGGTTTCTTAAATCTGGCAACCTGCACTTGCGTTTGTTTTGAACCAGGAGTGCAATACGTAGTTCAACCACTGGGTGTCACAATGCATCTTTAAATTTAATCTTTTTTGTTTGGCAGCCATTGGTGCCAGTGATTTGATTTGTTAACTGTCTCCAACACTTCTTTCTGGCTCTTTTGCTATGCAGGTCTCCATTGTGTCTCTTTCAGTGTGCTTTTACACTTGGCTTGATTGCCTGTCAGAAGGTCAGAAGGTCTTGGAAGTCTGCCTTTTTCTTTCTTTTCCCTCCCTGTCTCAACACATCCTGCAGATGCCATTTCCGCAATGTTGTCCGTGTGTGTGAAGGTTCAGGCTGGTCATCATCTGTGCTGGACTCAATCATGGGTTTTTCTCTACATTCTGCTGTTGGAATAATAGTACATGTGCAGGAATGGCCATAGATGTTCTGATCTCAATAGCTATGTTTTCATGCAAATTTGCGAATTTTATGTGCAAAATTCACACATGACATAAAACATTTGCATAAAAACATTTTTATTATGTTTTTTATCTAAAGCAACTCACACACTCTCTGTAAACACACACCCGGAGCAGTGGGCAGCCATTGCTGTGGACTCAAATCTGCTATCCTTGGATTATAATTTCAGCACTTTAACCATGTGCTCATATGATCAAGAAATTAAAATCGTCACTATTTTGGAAACTAGCATTCATTCATTCATTCATTTTCTACCGCTTTTCCGGGGCCAGGTCACGGGGGCAGCAGTCTTAGGAGAGAACCCCAGACTTCTCTCTCCCTAGACACTTCCTCCAGCTCCTCCGGGGGGATCCAGAGGCAGTCCCAGGCCAGCTGAGAGACATAGTCCCTCCAGCATGTCCTGGGTTGTCCCCGAGGCCTCCTCCTGGTGGGACATGCCTAGGTAGGTGTCCAGGTGGCATCCGAAACAGATGCCCGAGGCATCTTGGCTGACTTCTCTCATTGTGGAGGAGCAGCGACTCTACTCCGAGCTCCACCCATGTGACAGAGCTTCTCACCCTATCCATAAGGGTGCACCCTGCGAAGGAAACTAATTTTGGCTGCTTGTATCTGAGATCTTGTCCTTTTGGTCATGACCATAGTTGAGAGTAGGAACGTAGGATGACCGGTAAATCGAGAGCTTTGCCTTTCTGCTCAGCTCCTTCTTTACCACAACAGACCGTTACATCGAACACATTACTGCTGCCACTGCACCAATCTGCCTGTCAATCTCATGTTCCTTCTTTCCCTCACTCGTAAACAAAACCCCAAGATACTTGAACTCTTCCACCTGGGGTAAGGACTTTCCTCCAACCTGGAGAAATTTATTTTTAAAAAATTATTTCTGCAATTTAAGTACGTTATCTCTTTTTTTTTTTTTTTTTTTTTTTTTTTTTTTTAAAGGGCACCTATGGTGAAAAATCTACTTTTGAAGTTGTTTGGACAGACATATGTGTAGGTATAGTGTATATACCATCATATTGGGGTGATATAAACACACCCAGTCCTTTTATTTTTTCAATTTAACAACATAAAAACAGTGGACCAATTGGAGCGGTTTTGGGATCGACCGCAACTTGACGTAGGAGTGTGGTCCCCCCGCCCACCGAATTGATTGACAGCTGCGTATTACCATATCCTCAGTTTGTTTCACATCCGCCATTTTCAGCGTGTGAGTCAAAGCGATGTTATCAAAGAAACACCCTTGCTCTATTTTTAGATGTAAGGCTCATTGGGCTCAACACAAGATCAACATTTACCACGTTATTGCTCTCCTCTGCGCCAGTGTTTGTAACTAGGTGGGTTTGCATACATGTGTACTTTTCATTGCGTCTTCCTTAAACTTCAACTGTTTGCATTTCGGTGGCGGTCTGCGGCGCCCAGCCACGACTCAGGACACTGTTCATATTTCTGCCGCGCCACAGAGCATTATCTGAATAGTTTAATTTTAAATAACATGCAAATGTGCGCTGTGCCATGCATTTCGCGGGTGTCGCGGAAGAAAGTGAGGACCGGGGGGTTCGCTCACTATTCTACCGCCTAGGCCGCCTCTATGGACGCGCTGGCCCTGCTCAGGACACTTCATATTTCTGCCGCGCCACAGAGCGTTATCTGAATAGCTTCATTTTAAATAACATGCGAATGTGCGCGTCTGGTATGCCGTGTTGTGGCTCTGAGCGGCGCATCCAGTGTATGACTGCCTTTAATTATAGCCTCGAGCAGGTCGTACACCAGAAGTGCCGCTCGGCGACAAGTAGCGTCGCGCCGTGCAGCGGCATGCATTTCTGAATTCTAAACATAAGTTTATATCAGGTGACACAGCGGCGCCGCAAGTGTGCGATACTTTCAACTGTCATGTGCGCGCTGCGTCGCGGTGCATCCGGTGTGTGATGCCCTTCATTCAAAGTTAATTCAGTGTGCTTGGTTATTAGTCTCGGTGTAGGCTACAAGCTCGGAGCTTTAATCTAGCACACAGTTGGCTGTAAAACTATACAAAGACACAAATGATTTTGTACTCTCTGCTTGGTCTGTGTCCGAGTCGTACATGTACTGTACAGCTGAATGCTGGTCCTCTTACTCATGTTGCTTCTCTCTGTCTGCCTGTCTGTAGCTATACACAAAGCGGGGGAGCTCTTGGCTCCGCCCCCTTGTTAAGTTGGGCGGGAAGTCGAAACTAATTTTCATGTGAAGCAACACACCCCTAAAACAACAAACTGTGTACACGCCCCCAAAATGGCACTCTTAAACACATTATAATAAAAAATCTGAATTGTGTTTTGAACTCGACCTAAACTGGCACACTCAGAAGAACCATAAAAGTAATATGAAATCTTAAAAAAGGGGTAAAAGAGGTGCCCTTTAAAGTTTCCCTTCGGAGCAGCAGAGACATACACAGTAACAAACTCATGTGATCTTGGATTTGGTTGCATGATGTTTGTAAAAACTATTTCATAAAGCATTTGTAGGTAACTATACAAAGTTATTTTATAGATGAACTTTCAGCTTGATAGATTAGTTCACTGGTTATTCTTATCCAATCATGTCATCTCTTGAGGCAAAAAAGACTTTTTTGATGCTCATCAAGGAATCATTTCGATAAATGTGTTTCCATCTTAGTTCTTAGCAGCTTCCAACTAAAGCAACTAAGAAAGTTAAAACCATTTTTTTCTTTTAAAGACTTGGAGACTGTTATTCACACTTATCTCTTCTAGGCTTGATTATTGTAATGCACTGTACACTGGCATTAGTCAGTCATCACTCTCACATCCAACATGCATCAGCCCATTTTTTGACTGGGAAAAAAAAATAGAGAACATATTTCTTCCATCTAGGCCTCTCTTCACTGGATCCCTGTGAAACAGATAATAAACATGTGTATTTAAAGCTCTACATGGACTTGCCCCGGCCTATGTATCTGAACTTTTAAGTTTGTATTCTCCCCAAAGACCCCTTAGGTCTTCTGCTCACCTCCTGCTCTCCAACTCATTGTTCCTGAATCCCGCTTGAAAACAAAAGCAGACAAAGATTTTTCAATCTATGCTCCAAAACTATGGAACACATTACCTTTAGAAATTAGAGCTTCATCTACATTGTTTTTAAAAAAAATCAGTCAAAACCTACCTCTTCTCTCTGGCCTATTGACAGAAATGTGTTTTTTTAGGACTCATTGACTATACAGCGAATGTATTTTTAGTTTTTATATTTTATTGCAGCTATGTTGTCCTCCCTCTCTAATTGTTTATTATTGTTGCCATGTTTATGAAGCACTTTGGTTAACATTCATGTGGTTTTAAAGTGCTATATAAATAAAGTTGACCTTGACCTTAATTTACGTGCAAGTATTCGGCTTAAACATTTTCATGGATAATTTGAATGCATGCGTTTTTTTTTAATGTGCATTTTCAAAATGTATGTGCATCTTGTTATTTCCATTTAGCATTTGGTAAGTTGGATGGAATCAGCTAATGTTGTCATATGTGTGCGAATTTTCAGGTTGCTCATCATCTCTGGGTGTCTCTTCAAATGATGATTAAGCCAAGGCAATCACTTGAAGAATAAGAATCAGAATCATAGCTGTGCTCAGATTTCCTTGTTTTGCTCTTAATATACGTAGAAGACTTTTTAGCTGAAACCATTGTCATTTGGTGATTTATAAAATGCAATGGCTGTTCAATAATGATAATTATAAGTAGGGCAGGACAATATTGGAAAAATGTCATATTGCGATATTTTTTTTTTCTGTGATAAATACTGCAATATGAATAAATTTTTTTCGAGATTGTTTGAATATGATGTTTTTTTGATGAGTCTAATAGTATTTAGCTACAGAAATTAGATCACAATGCAGGATAATCACAATGCAAAAAAATGCATTTCTTTTTTTGCTTTGTCCTTTCTAGTCCAAATATAAAAAAGCAAGTAAAAAAGCAAGTAAAAATATTGTTTTGTTTCACTTTCAGAAGAAATTGTCAAACTTAACAGCATTTCCCTAAAACATGCTAAATTAACTGCCAGTGGGGTTAGTAAAATGACTTTTTTTTGCTTTGAAATGTAGATATAATTTAGAATAGAAACTATTTATTTATTTATTTTTTTTTTTTTTGCATAAATTTTGTGTAAATACATTAATTAAATTCAATTCTGTAGCTCCTGTTCAGCTATAATTCAGACTGAACATTGCATATCTTGTAATGTGACTATTGCGGATGTGCACATTAGGTGTGTGAACCTACACTGGTCTCATGGTTTGATTCGGTTACGATTATCATGCCATCGATTCGGTTCAATTCGATATCTCGGTGCATCACGGTGCATTGACGATGCTTTCCATACATAATTAGATTTTTTTTCTTTACAACACAAGAAAAAAAATTGTATTAAAATCTATAAATATGTTTATATTTATATATTACTTGTAATACAATTTTGTCAGATACATGAACTGCACCTTTAATTTGACCTGCTCAAAAAAAAAAAACACTCTTTGTGAATGAAAACTCCAATACATGCACAGAAGACAGCACAAGCAATTCATAAGTTTCATAACAAATAAACTAATGTAAATATTATCCCGCTTGCTTTTTGAGCGCTGGCAAGTTCTTACATCCCTATGATTGGTCATTGTCTTCACCCGCTCAACAGAAAGGGATGCGCTTGGCTTTAAAAACGAAAGCGCTGTTCACCCATGAGTGACGCGGGAAAAACAGCCGTGGGTCAGTCTATATGCGCATAATACGCGGTTATCAGGTAATCCGTAATAGAATAAATACAATACAATAAACTCGCACCACAGGCACGCTTGTGTCTGGATCCACAAACAGCCGAGAGGAGAGGAAAATTTACCTCACGAACATGCCAGCGGGTCAAATGCCCAAAGTGTGTGTGTGTGTGTGGGAGAGAGAGAGAGAGTGAGACAAGGCTGTCCACTGTCACCAACCCTCTTCAATGTTTACTTACATCAATCAATTGGCAATGCTCCTAGAGCAAGCAGATACGCCGGGTCTCACACTACACGACTCCAGTGTAAAGTTCCTGTTGTTTGCAGATGATCTGGTGCTGCTGTCGCCAACAGAAGAGGGTCTACAGCAGCAGCTGGATATCTTGCACAGCTTCTATCAGACCTGGGCCCTGACTGTTAACCCAAAGAAAACTAAAAACCTAATATTCCAGAAAAAACCCAGATTTCAGGGAAAGAGACACAGTTTCACCCTTGGTATGACAAAAGTTGAACCTGCCACAAGCTACACATACCTTGGGTTGAAAATAAGTGCTAATGGAAAACTAAATTTGGCTGTGAATGAACTAAAAGAGAAAGCGAGAAGGGCCTTTTACGCCATTAAAAAATCAAAACAAATAGAAATTCCAGTTTGAATCTGGCTCAGATTTTTCCAGTCAGTGATTGAACCTATAGTGTTATATGGGAGTGAAGTTTGGGGTCCTCTCCTCAGTCATGAGTTTGATAAATGGGATAAGAATCCAATTGAAAGCCTACATGCAGAGTTCTGTAGGAGCATCCTCAGGGTACAGAGGAACACACCCAGCAATGCATGCAGGGCAGAATTAGGCCAGTATCCTCTACTCATGCACATTGAGAAACGAGCCGTCAAATTTTGGATACACAAAAATGAGTGACCCCAACTCTTATCATTATAAAGCCCTTAAAACCCAAGAAATGGACATTGAAAAAAGCCCCCTGATTCAGATGGTCCTGAAGCTGCAAACACAAACCAACACAACGAATATGACTAACAGCAGGCAGCATCAGGACACGGACATGCTCATCCACAGAATTAAGCCCAATCAAATAATAAATGCACAAAAAGAAGAGTATCTGACTTACTGGAATGAAGCAGCCGGAAAACAAAGTAAACTTCAATGTTATTTAGACCTAAGTAGAGATTTTACCACAGCAACATATCTGAGCGCAGTAAAAGACAGTAAATTAAGAACAACAATGACCAAATATAGGCTGAGTGGTCACAGTCTGACTGTAGAGACGGGCCGATACAGACAGAACTGGCAACCCAGAGAGAGCCGCATCTGCCCACACTGTGCCCAGGCAGAGGTGGAGATGGAGGAACACTTCCTCACCCGCTGCACAAACTATCAGCACATCAGAGAAACATTCTACCCCAAACTACAGAGCATTTACCCACAATTCACTGAGTCAGACAATAAAACACAGCTTCAATATTTACTAGGGGAAAAAACTGACTGTGTCCTTCTAGCGGCACAATACATTAACGCCTGTCACAAAAAGAGAGAGCAGACCAATAAAAACATCAGTGATGCGCTTGCACACACACACACACACACACACACACACACACACACACACACACACACACACACACACACACACAGACACAGACACAGACACAGACACACACACACACACACACACACACACACACACACACACACACACACACACACACACACACACACACACAGATTATTATAAATGAATCATTGTAAATATACTGATTATTATTGTTTTTATTACTGTTTTATCCTAAAATGTTGGTTGTTAAATGGACAGTTTATTCTGATCTATTATTATTTTTGTATTGATTTGTATGAATAATATGATATGTTGAATAATACGATGTATTGTTGATATTTTATTTAATTATTATGTATAAATATCATCTTTTTTTTTTTTTTTTTTTACTATTTACTGTGTTTACTGTTTTGTCTTTTATTATTATATATGCATGTTACTTTTTATGTAAACTGTAGAACTGCTTTGGCAATACAATTGTAACATTTGTCATGCCAATAAAGCAACTATTGAATTGAATTGAATTGAGAGAGAGAGAGAGAGGAGAGAGAGAGGAGAGAGAGAGAGAGAGAGAGAGAGAGAGAGAGAGAGAGAGAGTTAGAGTTTTACAGCATTTCTCCCTAGTAGTGAAATAGCGGCTCGTGCTTTACCATTCCTCAGTGTCAGTGAAAGATCTGCTTTTTAAGTAGTAAGAGTGTTTTATTTACTCACCCTCGCCTCCTTCGCCATAGTATTCTACCGCGACATCGCGCATAGGGGATAAATGACGTCAGTGCGTAATAACCGGTTATGATCTGTTACTGAACCGATATCGAATTGTCCCCATCTGCATCGCGGTGCACCGAAGAAACGATTAATTTTGACACCCCTAGTGCACTCTGGAGGACTAGGACATACACACATACACTACGAAAAATTTATCTTACCCAATTCACCTACATCACATGTCTTTGGACTGTGGGGGAAACCGGAAACCCGGAGGAAATGGCAATTGACCCAGCCGACCTTCTTGATGTAAGGCAACATCACTACCCACTGTGCCACTGTGTCGCCATGCAGCCCTAATTATAAGAATATAATTAAATTCCTTTTATAGAATGACCAATTTGCTTCAAAAGACCTCAATTGGTTTGCAGGAGCCTTTGTATGTTTTTTTTTTTTTTTTTTTTTTTTTTTTTTTTTTTCAAAACTCAAATTGCTGGTAGCCACTGACTTGCATTTTATGAGTCAACAAGGATTGCAATTTTAGCTAAAAATCTTTAATATTCTACAGAAATATTCTACAATTTCAAAATTGTCCCAGGGCAAGAATGCAACATAGGCTCATATTGAAAACGTAGCCCTGTATATATTTCTAGAGATTGCAAATTATGTAGCTAGAAATCAAATCAAATCACTTTTATTGTCACATCATCAGCAGCACGTGTGCTATGATGAGTGAAAAGCTTAGGTGCTGGCTCCAGACAGTGCAAAATACAGATGGTGCAAATACAACGACAGTGCAAAATACAGACAGTGTAAATACAACGACAGTGCAAAATACAGACAGTGCAAAAATACAGACAGTGCAATATACAACAACATACTCACAAAAAAACAAGACAATGTAAAATTGGCAATGTTGACAGCGATACGTAGGCAGTATTGTTTTAAGTATGGATTTGTTAAAGTGCAGTGCATGCTACATCTTGATGGTGTGCAGTGCGGGGTATGGAAGAGTTTGTGTGGGGTGTGTTAAGTGTTCATCAACCTGATAGTCTGAGAGAAGAAATTTTCCTTCAGTCGGCTGGTGCGTGACCGGATGCTGCGGAACTGTCTGCCTGAGGGTAGCAGAGAGAAAAGTCTATGGCTTGGGTGGCTGGAGTCACTGATGATTCTCTTGGCTTTCCTCATGCACCTCCTGGTATAGATGTCCTGGAGGGAGGGAAGCTCACCTCCTACTACGCGTCCAGCAGTACGCACAATCCTATGTAGACCTTTGCGATTGCTGCTGGTGCTTTTTCCGTACCAGGTGGTGATGCAGCCAGTGAGGATGCTCTCCACAGTGCAGGTGTAGAACGAGCGGAGGATGTGGGGGCTCATTCCAAACCTCCTGAGATGCCTGAGGAAGAAGAGGCGTTGTTGTGCCTTCCTCAGCACTGCATCTGTGTGGGCAGTCCATGTCAGATCCTCAGCGATGTGTACTCCAACAAAACTTGAAAGTGCTGACTCTCTCCATTGGTGTCCCGTTGATGGTGATGGGAGTGTGTTCTTTCTTCTCTCTCCTGAAATCCACCACCAGCTAGTAGTACGTATGGCTGCATTTCGTGTTTAAAATGAACGCGTTGGGGCAGTATGACGCTGTTCCTTCTCACAGCTGACCACTTATCTCCGCATGGACGACTTTCCTGCTGTTACCAGTTTGTCCAGTAGCTCAGCATGTACGTCGGTGGACTTGAGACTCAAAGAGGAGTTGACCACGACGATGGGGTTCAAGTCTGGTGAAAAATGGTTCCAGAAAGTGGGTAAGACAAAAACAGAATCCAAAAAATAAAATAAGTAAATAACAGGGTGATAATGTGGTAAAATCTGAAAAGTGGTAAAAATCAGGTGAGGGCTTTTCTTTTTCTGGATTGCTGTTTAAAAAAAATTTCGTTTTTGTTTTAGGGAAGTGAGTGTGCGGGTCAATCTGTGCGTTTGAAAACACTATTTGTTGGGAGGAGGAGGGTGGGTCAGTCGATCAGTCAGTCAACAGCGGCCTCTGGTGGATTTACGTGAGAACAACAGGCTCGACTTGGCACTCGCGAGGGAAATTTGAGATCTCAAAAAGCATACACTGCGGCCTCTGGTGGATTTGCGAAAACAAAAACTCCAAAAAAACATAGCTCCTGGGACGCATTTGGTGCCCTCCAAAAATGTGTATATACTGTATAGGTACGTTTTCAGAATGAGCCTGGGTTGAAAGAATGGGTGTTGTTTAATGGGTTTAGGAAAATTTTCACGAAAGGTTTTGAACCACTTTAAATGTTGACTGCTGTATAAGTCATGTATGTATGCATATTTATATATTTTTTGTCAGCCCTTGTGTTGTCCTTTATGTGGAATAGTTGTAGCTTTATATATTGACTAGGCCAGCATGCTGCCTGCTTGACTGATTGTCTGTATTTGCAACAGCAGTTGAAAAACCTATATTAATCGACCACTAATCCTGCATTTTTCCAGCTTACTCCAGTGCGTTCTGGTCTAAGGAGCCAACATAATTAATATGCCCTGACAACTAGTGAAAGGCAACGTCACTAGGCTTTGGAACCAAACAGCTGCGTAATACTAGGGCAATTTAGATGGATTCGGTTTGCATAAGCTTGATTTGTTTTGTTGATCTGATCTGTGCACTTCTTTCTTTCAATCGATGCGATCTGGTTAGCCGTAGTGCTTAGTGCCAGCATTCTTGATTGCTTCGGTTATGTGGACAGGAACAGCTGGAGCACCTCCGAGGACTAATTTTCACATCTCCATCGACCTGTGATTCATTGGTCCTGTTTACCGCTGGCATCTGTGTCTGATTTGTCAACTGTGAGATAGATGCAGTTGTTGAAAGGTTTTGGCTTACTAATATTACTCTTTACCCGCATAGAGTGTCTTATTTTGCTGGAGGTGATAAATGCACACCTATTTTCTATCAGTATGGGTACACACACACGTATGTATGTGGTGCTTGCGTATGAGACACTTTGGCATTATTGGATTTTTCACTTTTTGAGATTAGAAGCTGTGTGCTGCACCAAAACAAAATCATTTACATCCTGTGGGAGTGTGAAGAGACTGTGGGCTTGTTTGGAGGAGGGGGGGCTCATGAATCCAAATGAAATTTTATGGACCAGTGGACCTCTTAATTGCCCCCCAGGTGTTATCTGTGCTGAAGCTTAATCTCAACATGCATCCCTCTTCGCATTCTTTCATTTCCACCTCTTTTTCGCTACCAAGCAACAGTGACAAATGATCTGCGAGGGGCGTCACGTACTCTTTCTAAATAGATCATCATCAAGTTTGTCCAATAGGCCTTAATCTCTTACTCATCAGGTGGTTTTGCATTTCAAGTGAGTTTCACTGTGTAAACGGGGTCAAACGATTGAGCATTATGAGGTCCTGTACCAAATTTCTCCCTCAGATGTCTTTGAAACCAGTGGAGTGCTAGTAAACATTAGCTTTGTGTCTCCATTGGAATATATCTGATATGTATTGGACCAAATCAGAACACAGATTTAGGTGTTTTACTTTTTCTGAAAATATGCTTATTTTACAACTATCCTAGATTTAAAAAGTTGAGTTTTACCATTTTGAATACATACAGCCAATCTTCAGGTCTTGTGGGAATATGCTTGGCTTAGCTTGGCATAGATCATTAATTCGGATTTGACTATTAGCATCTCACTCGTATGAAGAAAAGTGTTTGGATAATTTTCCTATTTAAAGCTCGACTCTACTGCAGTTTCATTGTGTAGTCAGAAAGTGAATGAAAATGAAAAGTTGCTATTTTCTAGGCTGATATGACTCGGAACTATATTCTTATTATGGCATAATAATCAAAGAAGTTTGAAGCTGGGAAGAGGATGGTTTGGAAGCAATAAGTAGACCACTTTTTAAATCAATAGCCCATAAGTAATATAACTGAGAGACAGAAGGACAACACACTACTGAAGACAGCAATAACCATAGGTGTAATTGGATTAAGGGAGTAATGAATGTAGGCTACTGTACTTTGGCACTGGCACCAGGCTACTGGTACTTTTGAACATGGCATGTTATTGCATGATGGACTTAGAAGATAAAACATCAAGCTTGTAACTCTTCTGTCAAAATGTAACATTTATAGTAAAATGTATTGTGTACTATATAAAAAATAAATACTTTTAATAAAAGAAGAATCTCATGATGGGTCAGGGCATTCAGTAAGTCAGGAGCATTTTTTTTCTCTCCAAGAGCGCCTAATATAGCTTTATTTTTAGCAAAATATAATAAGATAGCCTTTTATAATTACTGTAACTATTTTTTAGTGGTAAACCATAAAGAGTTGTTAACCATTTGTGGTTTGGTGGCTTAGATTTTATGGTGAATTTATGTACTTTTGTGCCAACTTATATTTTCATAAGCAGTGTTTCCCCGACCATAATATTAGGGGGGCGCCCCGCCCTCCCAACGGCTTTCCCCGCCCCCCTTGAAGTCAAGTTAATTTTATTTTTTTATAGAGCCAGATTACAACTTTTAATAAGCTGAATGGCTGTATGTAATATGTTATTTACACCACGGCATGAAGGGCTCGAAATTGCGACCATTTTGTTTGCATATGCGCCCGAAACTTAATCTATGCGACCTTATAATATATTTGGGAGCATTTGTGCGACTGCATATAATGGTTGTGAGCGACCTGTTTTGATTCTTTTTCTAAAAACGTGCTAAATCGCTCTTGCTATCGGTTCATATTAGCTGTCAATCACTCAAGAGTTTTTGTGACCGCGGGTAATGCAAACGGCTGAAGTTTGAGGAAGACGCGATGAAAAGTAGGCTGCACAGGTTTGCAAACCCACCCAAAGTTACAAATAATGACGATCATGTGGTGAATGCGGATCCGCCAGCCGAAGTCAACTGAGTGTTTTCGGAGAGAGTGCAGAAAGACTCTGAGTGGATCAGCTGTTTATTACTTTATAGATAACTCACATTTAAGCACATTAAAGGCAGCATGATCATGAGAAATGTTATTCATTGTTAGTATTATTGCCGTCATCATTAATATTTTTAAATTATTAGACGTTCATTTTGGAATTATTGCGCAAATATCAATAAGTCATCACAAAATTATAGTCGTTTCTGATTTTTGTTAGTCCTAATTGTTGTTTTCAAATACAATAAATCCATTATTATACAATTTGCAGTGGTGCTCATTCATTTTTGGTTGGTGCTCTTAAATATTTGAAGTTCTGCCGAGTAAAAGAGTTAATTTCGAGCCCTGTACATGCTTTTCAGCTCTGTCTCACGCTCTCACTCTGCCCAAATAAAAGTCAACGTAAATTACGTAAAATGTTCTGTCAAATATGTAGACAGCATAAACAGGCAGTTGCGAGAGGAAACCAGACATGGCCATTTAAAGAGTCTCCTTGCTAGTCCTACCGAAAGGACAAAATTGACAAACACATGGCCCCCTCCTCCCAAAAAAAGAAAAAAAAAACTGTAAACCTATAGGGGAAATACTGATTTGTGTACTATTTTCATAAACTTTTTATATATTGTTCAATTCCTGAAAAAAAAAGAAAAAGAAAAGTTGTTATTTTATTTTTTAATTGGTCCAGGCACAGTTTAGGGACCAATACCATTTTAAAAGTGTTGATACAAAACCATATTACACATTTGAATCTGTTTGAGTAGTAAACAAATTTAAAATGGCTACAATTTATTTTTTATGAACTTCTGATCTACAGGTATTTTCATGCATAACCATCTTCATATTGAAACATCAATTTGTTATCAGGTTGAAAGCAATTGTGCTTTTTAATGTTTATAGAAATGAATCATGAATAAATGTAGCCATGAGCATTCTTTTAATTATTATAATTTAGCTTCTGTTGATCAATTGCGTACTTCATTGCTGAATAAAATATTTTCATTCTTAGCTTTAATCAAAGGTATACTTTATATTAACTCGCCTTGAGGGCTTCAAACAGTTATCTAGAACACGGATCAGACACAAACACTGGGGTAAAGAATCCCATACGCTCGTAGCATCAAAAATCCAATTTCTTGCTACAGAAATATGCGTGTATCATATTATTCTAAACAAATATCATGAATTTTGCTAGCTTCAGCAGTGTGCAGAACAGAATATTCTCATTTTAAACTACTTGGAGTCTCATTGCAGTTCTGAAACCCTCACAGAAGCTAAATATAGATGGTTTACTTGCTTAATAAATAATACGCTTACTTTTACAGATAATACCAGTTCTTCAAGAAGATTTGTTTTAATATTGATTGCTGCTTAACCATATAGCCATCAAAACCATCCAGCATAGATCTACACCACCTGACAAAAGTCTTGTCACCTATCCAAGTTTTAGGAACAACAAATAATAACTTGATTTCTAGTTGATCATTTGGTATCAGAAGTGGCTTGTGTGAAAGGCAAAGGCCTCTAGATTACACTTATATTTACCAAATGTCACCATGCCTTGATTTTTAATTATTTAATTAGGACAGTAAGGTCTGACTTTGCTTAGATATAATTCTTGTCACTAAACAGAAATAATGTACAGTATAGAATGTAAAGTCATGGTGCAGTGGAAAAAGAATGAGTGTGTATGACTCCCATGAGCATGGAGGACTGCATCCATACATCTCTACAATGACTCAAATAACTTATTAATAAAGTCATCTGGAATGGCAAAAGAGTTCTTGCTGGACTCCCAGAGTTTATCAAGATTCTTTGGATTCATCTTCAATACCTCCTCCTTCATCTTACCCCAGACATGCTCTATAATGTTCATATATGGTGACTGAACTGGCCAATTCTGGAGCACCTTGACCTTTTTGCTTTCAGGAACTTTGATGTGGAGGCTGAAGTATGAGAAGGAGCACTATCCTGCTGAAGAGTTTGCCCTCTCTGGTTTGTAATGTAATGAGCAGAACAAATGTCTTGATACCTCAGGCTGTTGATGTTGCCATCCACTCTGCAGATCTCTTGCATGCTCCATACTGAATGTGACCCCAAACCATGATTTTTCCTTCACCAAACCTGACTGATTTCTGTGAGAATCTTGGGTCGGTCCATGCAGGTTCCAATAGGTCTTCTGCAGTATTTGTAATGATTAGATTGCTGTTCAACAGATGGTCCATCTGTAAAATCTACCTTCTGCCACTTTCCCACCCTCTAATATTGGTTGAAACAAGACCAGTTGACTTGACTTCTGATAAAATGCCATAAAGGCAGGGTCTTGAAAGTACACTTTTGATCCATGAAATGACAAAGGGAACATCTTACATTCCTGTGAGCTTCACAGCTATGCAAAAATAAATGCCCCAAAACAAATCAACAAACGGCAGCGTTTTGTGAGGGTTATTTGTTTTGTTTCTTCAAGGCTGGTTGGAGTGTGCGTACGATGCATTAGCAGGCTTAACATAACACATCTAGTCTATACACAGTATGTCAAGTTTGTCCTTGAAAAGATTTCATTTTTACTGCAGAGTGCTTTGCATCAACTATAGATATGTCTGTGTTTCTCAGTAATATCTTTGGCCTGCGGCCGGTGGATTATGCGCTGACTCCAGAAATGAAAGAGGTCCTAAGAGTGGCCCCAGAGGCATCACATCTCATAACAACATCCTTAAGGCCCCCTGCAAGTAAGGTACATGACCCTAACTCGCCTCCCAGACAAATACTGTGGACAGACTCAATACAAACAGACAGAAATTGCTGGTATTATGTACTTGATGTTGTAAGTTGCTTGGAGACAGCATCTGTGGATATAGCATAAATGCAAATGAAGTGTGCGGTATGGTTTATTTGTATTCCTGCAGGCTGCGGGCGGTGTGGTTCTGATTGGCAGTGAACTGACGCAGACTCAGCACAAGCAGATCAACAGAGCAGCTCAACTCCTTGGAGGAAAGCAGGCAAAGGCCTTTTCCAGTGCAGGTACAGCTGATTTCAGTTCTTGTGTGAGAGAAAGTGTGGGTGATAGATCCTTATACTTGTATGATCCATCTCTAAAAATTGTATATATCAAGTTGACAGTATATACACTATTGTTCAAGATGTTTAGGGTTAGTGTGGATTTTGTTATGGTTTTTATTATGGGTCTCTTATTTTCTATTTTGAACGTTACTTCAGTCTTTAGGGTTACATTATCCTTCAAAAAGCATTCTCTAATATGATGGTTTGTTGCTCAAGAAACATTTTTTATTGTAATAATTGCTCAATTAGTGATGTATTTTTGTATATTTACTCAAAGTGATGGTTAAATTTGTAATGTATAAATGTTTACATCATTTTGAGCTGGATGCATTATGGGAGATTATAATCTGTATGTGATATAAACAAGACTTTTATTATAATGCCCGGTTTACACCAAACACAAAGCACAATGTTGCAAATTTTTAGCTTTAGTTGAATATCTTGAACTTCCACAGATGATACGATTTATTTATTTAATATTTTTATTTTTGTATTTTTTTAAGCAAATACTGTGTGTTCATATAAAAAACTTCACACTTTCCACGTCATTCAAGCCACTGAGTTTGTATTGACTTTGTATGTAATCTGCTTGTATGAAAACTTACATTTCTAATTGGTGTGAATCATATGCTCTCGTGGGTCACATGTGTACAATTATATAGCGGGCCTGATTAGTTCACCCAAAACTAAAAATGCTGTCATGATTTACTCACTATCTGCTTGTTTCATACCTGCTTGAATTTCTTTGTTCTATTGAACATAAAATAAGATATTTTTAATTATGTTGGAAATGGGTAGGCTTCCTGAGTATTTATTTTACTTGCTATAGAAGTCAATGGCTACCATTTTTCAAAATATTTCCTTTTGTGTTAAACATAAAAACAAAACGCTTAAAGATTTGAAATCACTTGAGGATGATTAAATTGTGAGTAAATGATTATTTTTGAATGAATTATGTCGTTAATTTGTTTTTTCTGATCTTTTTTTATTTAAACGGTTTCTAAATTGTTTCTGAAAAAATGGTATTCATTAAGAAAATGACTTGTATTCAATAACCATGTAATATACATAGTTCATTTCTTTGGGAAATCCACTGAATTAACTAATAAAAATTAATACACCTTTGTAATATATAATTTTTCATTTTAATTTGGGATATTAAAGCTTCATTCATTCATTTATTTTATTTTCAGCTTAGTCCCTTTATTAATCTAGGGGTCGCCACAGCGGAATAAACCGCCAACTTATCCAACTTCTTTTTGGACTTGTGGTGGAAACCTGAGCACCCAGAGGAAACCCATGCAAACATGGAGAGAACATGCAAACTTCACACAGAAATGCCAACTGACTCAGCTGAGGCTCGAACCAATGACCTTCTTGCTGTGAGGCGATTGTGCTACCCACTGCGCCACCCTGTCTCCTATATCAAAGCTTATTTAAATATTAACAGGTTAAATCAGGGTAAATGAAAACATCATTGCATTAACCATCAGTCACAAAGAAAATACTCAAAACAGTCAAATCAATAGTTTTGGCTCGACATTCTGATTGGAAGAACCACAGTAAACACTTTTGTAATATTGTCTTAAATACCAATGATTTATGCGGTAACAAAACATTTTTACTTTGTCACTTTGCAAAAGTCCAACATCAAATTTTAGTTAATGGTTTAAGAATCTGTACTTGTGAAGTATCTTGTCATTTTGAACTAAAGAACTCATCACCTGTGACAACTCTTTAGTTAATGATTCAAAAGGTTGTTATATATTTTTTAATTATAATTTTCTTTTTTTCTTTCAATACTTAAAGTACATACAATCAATTACATTTGCTGTTGAATTGGAAAGGGTTGAATTGAATTAAATTTTATTACTTTAATGAAGTAAAAGGTTTTAAAAGTTTATTAGGTAACACTTTATTTTGATGGTCCATTTGAGTATTAGTAGACTGTCTGCTTAATATCTGTTGATACTGCTCCTTCAACAGACATTTAACTGACTATAGGAACCTTTGCAAGTACATGTCAACTTACATTAGTCCTAACCCTAACGTCAACCCCAACCCCAACCTAACAGTCTACTTATAATCTAATGAGAATTAGTTGGCATGTAGATGCAATGTGACTTAAATTCAACAAACGGACCATCAAAATAAAGTGTGACCGTTTATTATTGGATTTTAAAACAGTGGACCACTGAATGGGGCATAAGATATGTTTTTTTATACTAGCATAATTTTTTGACATGATGATAATTTTCAATCATATACTAGTATAATTCATATAATCATTAAATGATAAATATAGTTAAATGCACTTTGTGTGTGTGTGTGTGTGTGTGTGTGTGTGTGTGTGTGTGTGTGTGTGTGTGTGTGTGTGTGTGTGTGTGTGTGTGTGTGTGTGTGTGTGTGTTTGCTAAGGGAAGGATTGTTCAACTCCATCTGAATGGCCAAAAAAAGTTCAATGAAACAATGAAACATTTTCAGAGCACTGAATTGAAGTGTCTCTTCTTTCTTTGCCTTTCTTCCATCACATTGAAGAGCTTTGCTACACATACAGCTAGAACATAAGAGGGATATTATGAAATCATACATCATGAAACCAACACTTTCAGTGACAAATGCAGCTCTAGCTGAGTCTTTTGACTCCTCGAGAAATCACACCAAGAGACAAACAATATCTGCAGTGTCTCATCTTCTAAGCAATCAAAATCTGAAACTGAGTAGAATTAAAGTAATTGAAGCAGTTTCTCATACACTGCACATGCTAGCTGAACAAGGGTAAAATGCAATTTTCTCAAATAATGTAGACTGTGCTTTTGTCACTCAACAAGTCGAGAGCTTTGGACTTTTTTTTTTTTTTTCCCATTTTCTAGAAATAAAATAATCTCCAAGGCTTGAAGTGAACCTTGGTGCTTTTTGTAAAAAAAAAAAAAGTGTCTTTTTTTCAAAAATAAATTCATTGAAATAGTGTTTTCGTTATCTTAAAGTATTCAAATGTAATAATTAAATTGAACGTTAATAAACATGAAATTAAATTTAAAAAAATATTAAAAAAGCTAAATAAATATTGCTCTAACACGTGTTACAAAAATATATATAAACAGAAAAATCAGTGTAAATATACAAAAAGTTAAAATTATTAGAAGTAAATTAGAAATAAAGTGTTCATTTATTTGAATTCTTTAATAAAGAATATAACTAAAATATAAAATATTTAGCATTTTTTAATCTACATTAAATCACAATATCTAAATAGTACATATTTTATTACATTATTAATACATTTGTTTAATATCAATGCAGCATTATTATAATTTTACCTAATATATTCAATATTTATAAGAATTTGTTTTTGCATTAATGTTTTTGTTTTGTTTTTGTAATTTATTGGGGTTTTGTATTTTTTTACAATAGTTTTTGCATTTAATGTCTTTATAATTATAATTTTTTCTTTCATTTTGGCTCATTTAGTTCCAGTTTTAGCTGGTCAACTTAAATTAAAGAAAATGATGAACTTTCAATTGTCTGAAGTGAATGTACTTTTTACTAAATGTAATTAAATAAATTTACCTATAATAATGCTGTTAAGCGCTAACAAAAACTAACCAGTTAATAAAGTCGTTTTCCAATATGCTTTACAAGACAGCATATTGCCATACAAATGGACCCTTTTCACAAGCCTGTTATAACGCGTTTAACGGTCATCTTAATCTTAAATCTTTGAAAGTTTTTAATATTTTCATTAAAAAGAAAACTATGAACATTTATATGCATTTATAAATGTATTATATCATCTTTGCTTCAAATAACAAAAAAACGAATTACCGCTTATGCGAGGTGTTTCTAATGCAGCGTCTATGGGGCTGAGAGTAAATTTGACGTTATTTTCTCCTCTGGCTGCGGTTCTCAGTCTCACACAATTTTTTTTCCTTTTTCTGAAAGTCTTGATAACACCGTCGTGGAGTTTAACTTTTATCATTTCAGCAAATAGGATTGTAAAAAAAATATTTGTTGTACTCTCCCATTCACTGCGCTCTAAGTTTACCCAGCTGTGACGTCTTCCGCTATTGAGAAAACTGGAAATGTGAAAAGGGTCTATGATGATTATAAACAAATCACCAGTTTTTTTTTCATTATTGTTGGGATTAACTGCTTCTCTCTTTGATTAAATGTTTTTCCAGTTACCCATGTGGTTGTACCAGATGTACCCATCATGCCCTCTACACTGACCACACTGCAGGGCGTCCTTAACGGCTGCTGGATTCTCAACTTCAGCTGTAAGTGCACAGTAATGTCTTTAGATCGGTACACATATTTCTGATTATTTCACGTGAATATAGTACATGTTGAATGAGACAACTCTAACACACAGTGGAGAGGTATTTAAAGGGATAGTTCATTCAAAACCGTCGTTATTTACACATAGGACCTTTGCTTGTTCCAAACCTGTTTGACATACCTGTTTGGTATTGTTTTTTTCTCTAAGTCAATGGCTACGTGTTTTTAACTTTATTTAAAATAACTTTTGCTTTCATCAGAATAAAAAAACCCATAAAAGTTTGAAACCACTTAATGGAGAGTAAATAGGGTGAACTATCCCTTTTGGGTGTACCATCTCTTTTTATCAGCCACTATCACAGTTTTTTATACTCAAAAACGCAGAATAGTGCTTGTAACACGTGAAATATGCTGCTGTTTTACACATTTTATGATTACTTTAAATAGTAAAACTCAAAGAAAACTTTGAGAAACTGTAGGTTGTTGTCCAGTTTTTGTCTTCATATTTAAATGATTTACTCATGTCTGCCAATAGCCAGATGTGTTGTGTGGAGTATTTGCGCTGTGTGAAACAGGCAACAAAAACACATTTCTATTAGCTAAACCAACTGAAATAACTATAAACCTAGAAAAGGTATTATTAATAATAATTGCACAGACTCGGTCGGCTTCCATACATGGGAAAACGGCCATTATTTTTTCATTCCATTTGATGCCGCTGTGGACTTAGCATGTGGTCTTTGTCTCGTGAAATAATCAGCGCGGCATATTTCCATGCGTAAGATTTCTCACAGCTTCAGTTCTACAGTGAAAATCAATGCTTTTGAAGCTCTGTCCATTCATTTAGCCTCTATTCAAAAACATTTCTAGCTTTTTTTTTTCTCGTTTTCTAGGAGCTGAAGTGTTTGGCCGTTCATGCATGCAGCCTAAAGCGATCTTTGGTGGCGAAACATTTCTTATCCAGGCCATCTAATTTGATATTTGTTGCTGTTAACACATTTGATATCCATCTTTAATATCCAAGGCCAAAGCAGACAACACCTTTTGATAGCAGTTTGACTGAATTATCTGTAGGTTCTGTTTTTAGATATGAAACAGTTGGTCTTCAAAAAGTCTGGCTTGTGGAGACTCTAAAGTATTGTAAATGTAGTATTGGTTTTGTGTTGTGTATTTTTAAAAGAAATTTGTAAAATTTACGGTAAAAAAATGACAGCTGTGGTTGCCAAAATGTTACAGTAAATACAGTTTTTACATTTTACAGCAAACTACTGATTTTCATAAATATTTAGCATTAATACACCAATGTTTTGTAGCTGTGGTTGCCAAAATGTTACTGTAAAAAATACAGTGCATTGTTTTTTCTTGTTTACATTTTATGGCAAACTACTGTTTTTCTTTAATTTTTATCATTAATGCACCATTGTTTTGTAGCTGTGGATGCCAAAATGATTCTGTAAAACAAATACTGTACAGACAGTGTAAAATGTACATTTTATGGCAAACTACTGTTTTCATTATTTTTGTAGCATTAATACACAAATGGTTTGTAGTTGTGGTTGCCAAAATGTTACTGTAAAAAATACAGTACAAACAGTAAACAAACATTTTACAGTTTCAGCAAACTACTGTTTTTCATTCATTTATATCATTAATACACCAATGTTGGTATTCATTATAAAAATTAAATTAAACATGAAATTAAAAAAAAATATAAAAAATTGAACAATTGAAAAAAGCTGAATAAATATTGCCTTAACAGGTGTTGAAGTATAATAATAAAAAATCAGTGTAAATATACAAAAAGTTTAAGTTATTAGAAATAAAGTATACATTTATTTGAATTCTTTAATAAGCAATGATTGGTGAAGTTTTTTTTCCTCGCCGCTGTCGCCTCTGGCTTGCGTGGTTCGGGATCTGTAGAGCTGCGCATCGATGGATTTGCTCTTCAGTGTTTGGACTCTCAGTAGTGATTATTAACCCACACTGAACTGAGCTAAACTGAACTGAACTTAATCTCTGAAAAATGAACTTCACTCTGACACTTTCAATTCACTATAATCTTCCATGTGAAGCTGCTTTGACACAATCTACATTGTATAAGCGCTATACAAATAAAGATGAATTGAAATGTAACTAAAATATGAAATATTTAACAATTTTATTTTATTGAATTAATTCATAATATATAAATATTACATTATTAATACATTTAATATCAAAGCAGCATTATTATAATTTGACCTAATATATTGAATATTTATAAGAATTTGTATTTGCATTAATGCTTTTGTATTTGTAATTTATTGGTGTTTTGTATTTTTATTTATTTTTTTATTTATAGTTTTTGCTTTTATTGTCTGTATCATTTTTCTCTTTATTAGTTTTGGCTCATTTAGTTCTAGTTTTAGCTCTTCAACTTAAGTTAAACAGAATTATGAACTTTCAATTGTCTGAAGTAAATGTACTTTCTACTAAATGTAATTAAATTAATTTACCTATAATATTGCTGTTAAGCGGTTATAAAAACTAACCAGTTAATTAAGTCATTTTCCAATATGCTTTATAAGGCAGCATAATGCCATAAAAACGGACCCTTTTCACAAGCCTGTTATGAAGGGTTTAACGGTCATATATATATATATATATATATATATATATATATATATATATATATATATATATATATATATATATATATATATATATATATATATATATATATATATATATATATATATATATATATATATATATATATATATATATATATATATATAGATAGATAGATAGATAGATAGATAGATAGATAGATAGATAGATATCTATTACTGATTTTCATAAATTTTTAGCATTAATACACAAATGTTTTGTAGCTGTGGTTGCCAATTTATTACTGTTACAAATACAGTACAAATAGTAAACAATGTTTAAATTTTACAGCAAGCTACTGTTTTTCATTAATTTTTAGCATTAATACACTAATGTTTTGTAGTTGATTTTTTTTGTAGTTGATTGCAAAAATGTTACTGTAAAAATACAGTACAAACTGTAAGCAATTTATTTGATTTTTATTTTATGGCAAACTGCTGTTTTTCACTCATTTTTAGCATTAATACACCATTGTTTTGTACACCATTGTTTTGTAGTTGTGGTTGTCAATTGTACTGTAAAAATACAGTACAGACAGAAACCATTTTTAATTTTACGGCAAACTACTGTTTTTCATTAACCTTAGCATTAATACACCAATGTTTTGGAGCTGTGGTTGCCAAAATGTTACTGTTAAAAATACAGAAATTTTACGTTTCATGACAAACTACTGTTTTTCATTAATTTTAGCATCTACAGTACATGTCAAAACCAAAAGCAGGTAGGGATGAGAAAGTCATATGACCAACAATATTCATCATCACAGACAACTTACCCACATACAGGGAAGCTCGGTGTCATTCACACAACTGTTAAGCATCATTATGGTAACACACATGAAACTAAAGTAATGGAATTAACATAATTTATCAAAATTAGATGTAACATAACTCTAATGTATATAGTTGATGATGAAAAAATAAATAAAAAGAATCATAGTAAGTGTCATCTTGGGGAATTTGGAAAAGTAAACGTTATATAATAAAGAAACTTAGTTTACCAAGTTACAAGTTTGAACTGTGGCATTTCAAATCACAGCCATTGTTTTCACGGCCAGTGCGTGTTTATAATAGTATGTTATAATTGTTAGTAATAATTATACGTATTAATTATTTCATAATAGGGATTTTAGAGTTAAATGTAGAATGAGAATAATGAAAACATCACAGGAAATAAATCTTTTTTTTGTATTACAATATTTGTATATTATTATTTTTATCATTATTAATAATAACTTAAAAATTGTACAAAAATATTTCAACATTAACTCTAATATGTATTATTTTATAAAGTATGATTTCGAATGAGAGTAATGCAAATATTGGACCCTATTGGATCCCACTTTATATTAAGTATACTAAGTTCTTGCATCAAAAAATAAATATAATGTTCTTACTGTGTTCATAATGTATTGCAGAACACTTCTGATGCCTTTGAGATGGGATACAGGTAGGGTTAGTGACCGGTTTGGTGTTATGGGTAGGTTTATGGGTAGGTTAAAGGGGAAATGAAGCACTCTGTGCTTCATTTCCCCTTTAAGGTGTAAGGAATGCTCAACAGTGTAGTTATGTAATTTCAAGACATTTATTAAAGGTGTAATTACATGCATATATTTAGTCAATCATAAGTACAATGTAAAAAACATGTATTTACACAATAAGTACATTGTAACAAATGATTAATTTCAGTGTAAGTACATATTAGTTAAGGCCACTTAATATAAAGTGGGACCAAATATTGCAATACCTCAGCAGCAATAGTACAAAATGTTACCTTTTTATTATACAGACATAAAATTCACAGCTTTATTTTTCCAAATTAATCTCAGTGTGACTTTATAGCCAAATTGTGCCACCATAAAATAAACTCAAGTGGAATAATGAATAAGTGTAGATCATTTATATTAGCCGCATGTCAGTGTTGAGCCTCAGCGTTTCTTTTTGTCTCTGTGGCTCTCCATGGCTCAGTGCATCACGGTTCACTGCCCATGAGTGTGTGAGCTGAGCTGCCAGCGCCACCGATCCACACACACACACTGAGCTCTCTCATCATCGTGAATCTAATTAGCTAATATGCTAATGCTTCTCTGATGCTGGGCTAACAACCTGGCCCTATCGTCCAGAGAGAGAGAGTCAGATTAACCCCGGGACGCAGCGTTCACACCGCCACCGCCCTCACGGGGTCCGGGGAAATGAACACTGTAATTAAAGAGGCAGAGGAAGTGCAATTACAGCTCATGATTACTGTGGAGGATTGTGTGTGTGTGTGTGTGTGTGTGTGTGTGTGTGTGTGTGTGTGTGTGTGTGTGTGTGTGTGTGTGTGTGTGTGTGTGTGTGTGTGTGTGTGTGTGCGCGCCTATAGGTGCTCTAGTGTTGTGATATCATAGAGTTGGACTGGATGTACTGTAAAGATTGCAGTGTAGATGCAGGAATACTAATCCTGCTAATGGCTCAGCATCACACTGACACAATGTAATGCACAGCTTTAAAGGGGTCATGACATTTGACCTCAAATTTGCCTCGATCTTTTGACTTATAAGAGGTTTCTGTTGCATTTAAACATCTTGCGACTTCCACACAAAAAAAGTCCCCAGAGTTATAAATAAAGCATTAATTTAATCGTTTTGTAAACACAACTTTGTGGCATGTGATGTCACAGTGGTACATAGACTCCACATCAAGACTGCAGGCTCCGCCCAATAGCATTCAGACACTCAATGGCAGTCAATGTCATGTCAAGAGCAAATAGAAGCGATTACAAACACTGCCTCTCTGCAGTGGAAATCATATACTGATGTGTATTCAGTTTCTGACATGCTCAATTTGATTTGTACTATATTGGTGTTTAGCGTATTGCAAAATTATATGAAAACATTTAACAATATATTGGTAGAATAAAGTAAATTAATATAATAATATATTTGGGTATTTGTCACTCTGCTGTTTTCCTTGCCATGTTGTGACCATTTTTTGTGACAGTTATATCCATTAAAACAAGATTGTGGTCACCTAACATCTTTAGGAATAAAAAGGTAATACATTTTGATTAGTTTTTCTTGATTTATCCTGATAAAAAATATTTAATATTTAATATTTTACACACACATTCATTTGGGTATACTAATTTGTCTATCTTAAGTTATTTTGTTAAGTTAGCTGTAGTTTTGGTTTTAGTACTGACTGATCTAATGTATAAAATGATCAGTTTATACAAATGTACAGTATTATTGTAAAGTATCCTACAGAAAATGTTATGTTATACTATATTATATTATGTTACATTAAATTATATGGAGTTGTCCACCCCACTCACAAATATTATATTATATTATATTATATTATATTATATTATATTATATTATATTATATTATATTATATTATATTATATTATATTATTTTATATTATATTATATTATATTAAAATAAATTAAATTGTCTAGGGTTGTCTACCCCACTGACATGTTATGTTATGTTATATTATATTATATTATATTATATTATATTATATTATATTATATTATATTATATTATTTTATATTATATTATATTATATTATATTATATTATATTATATTGTTTTATATTATATTATATTATATTATATTATATTATATTATATTATATTATATTATATTATATTATATTATATTATATTATATTATATTATATTATATTATTTTATATTATGTTATATTATATTATATCAATATAAATTAAATTGTGTAGGGTTGTCTACCCCACTGACATATTATTTTATATTATATTATATTATATTATATTATATTATATTATATTATATTATATTATATTATATTATATTATATTATTTTATATTATATTATATTATATTATATTATATTATATTATATTATATTATATTGTTTTATATTGTTTTATATTATATTATATTATATTATATTATATTATATTATATTATATTATATTATATTATTTTATATTATATTATATTATATTATATTATATTATATTATATTATATTATATTATATTATATTATATTATTTTATATTATATTATATTATATTATATTATATTATATTATATTATATTATATTGTTTTATATTGTTTTATATTATATTATATTATATTATATTATATTATATTATTTTATATTATGTTATATTATATTATATCAATATAAATTAAATTGTGTAGGGTTGTCTACCCCACTGACATATTATTTTATATTATATTATATTATATTATATTATATTAAAATAAATTAAATTGTCTAGGGTTGTCTACCCCACTGACATGTTATGTTATATTACATTATATTATATTATATTATATTATATTATATTATATTATATTATATTATATTATATTATATTATATTATATTATATTATATTATATTATTTTATATTATATTATATTATATTGTTTTATATTATATTATATTATATTATATTATATTATATTATATTATATTATATTATATTATATTATATTATATTATATTATATTATTTTATATTATGTTATATTATATCAATATAAATTAAATTGTGTAGGGTTGTCTACCCCACTGACATATTATATTATATTATATTATATTATATTATATTATATTATATTATATTATATTATATTATATTATATTATATTATATTATTTTATATTATATTATATTATATTATATTATATTATATTATATTATATTGTTTTATATTGTTTTATATTATATTATATTATATTATATTATTTTATATTATGTTATATTATATTATATCAATATAAATTAAATTGTGTAGGGTTGTCTACCCCACTGACATATTATTTTATATTATATTATATTATATTATATTATATTAAAATAAATTAAATTGTCTAGGGTTGTCTACCCCACTGACATGTTATGTTATATTACATTATATTATATTATATTATATTATATTATATTATATTATATTATATTATATTATATTATATTATATTATATTATGTTATATTATATTATTTTATATTATATTATATTATATTGTTTTATATTATATTATATTATATTATATTATATTATATTATATTATATTATATTATATTATATTATTTTATATTATGTTATATTATATCAATATAAATTAAATTGTGTAGGGTTGTCTACCCCACTGACATATTATATTATATTATATTATATTATATTATATTATATTATATTATATTATATTATATTATATTATATTATATTATATTATATTATATTATATTATATTGTTTTATATTGTATTATATTATATTATATTATATTATATTATATTATATTATATTATATTATATTATATTATATTATATTATATTATATTATTTTATATTATGTTATATTATATTATATCAATATAAATTAAATTGTGTAGGTTTGTCTACCCCACTGACATATTATTTTATATTATATTATATTATATTATATTATATTATATTATATTATATTATATTATATTATATTATATTATATTATATTATATTATATTATTTTATATTATATTATATTATATTATATTATATTATATTATATTGTTTTATATTGTTTTATATTATATTATATTATATTATATTATATTATATTATTTTATATTATGTTATATTATATTATATCAATATAAATTAAATTGTGTAGGGTTGTCTACCCCACTGACATATTATTTTATATTATATTATATTATATTATATTATATTAAAATAAATTAAATTGTCTAGGGTTGTCTACCCCACTGACATGTTATGTTATATTACATTATATTATATTATATTATATTATATTATATTATATTATATTATATTATATTATATTATATTATATTATATTATATTATATTATATTATTTTATATTATATTATATTATATTGTTTTATATTATATTATATTATATTATATTATATTATATTATATTATATTATATTATATTATATTATATTATATTATATTATATTATATTATATTATTTTATATTATGTTATATTATATCAATATAAATTAAATTGTGTAGGGTTGTCTACCCCACTGACATATTATATTATATTATATTATATTATATTATATTATATTATATTATATTATATTATATTATATTATATTATATTATATTATATTGTTTTATATTGTATTATATTATATTATATTATATTATATTATATTATATTATATTATATTATATTATATTATATTATATTATATTATATTATATTATATTATATTATTTTATATTATGTTATATTATATTATATCAATATAAATTAAATTGTGTAGGTTTGTCTACCCCACTGACATATTATTTTATATTATATTATATTATATTATATTATATTATATTATATTATATTATATTATATTATATTATATTATATTATTTTATATTATATTATATTATATTATATTATATTATATTATATTATATTGTTTTATATTGTTTTATATTATATTATATTATATTATATTATATTATATTATATTATTTTATATTATGTTATATTATATTATATCAATATAAATTAAATTGTGTAGGGTTGTCTACCCCACTGACATATTATTTTATATTATATTATATTATATTATATTATATTAAAATAAATTAAATTGTCTAGGGTTGTCTACCCCACTGACATGTTATGTTATATTACATTATATTATATTATATTATATTATATTATATTATATTATATTATATTATATTATATTATATTATATTATATTATATTATATTATATTATTTTATATTATATTATATTATATTATATTGTTTTATATTATATTATATTATATTATATTATATTATATTATATTATATTATATTATATTATTTTATATTATGTCAATATAAATTAAATTGTGTAGGGTTGTCTACCCCACTGACATATTATATTATATTATATTATATTATATTATATTATATTATATTATATTATATTATATTATATTATGTTATGTTACATTAAATTATATAGGGTTGTCCACCCCACTGACATATATTATATTATTCATTCATTTATTTTCTTTTTGGCTTAGTCCCTTTATTAATCCGGGGTCGCCACAGCGGAATGAACCGCTAACTTATCCAGCACGTTTTTATGCAGCGGATGCCCTTCCAGCCGCGATCCATCTCTGGGAAACATCCAGACACACTCATTCACACTCATACACTACGGACAATTTAGCCTACCCAATTCACCTGACCTGTACCGCATGTCTTTGGACTGTGGGGGAAACCGGAGCACCCGGAGGAAACCCACGCGAACGCAGGGAGAACATGCAAACTCCACACAGAAACGCCAAATGACCCAGCCGAGGCCTACCTACTGCGCCACTGCGTCGCCTATATTATATTATATTATATTATATTATATTATATTATATTATATTATATTATATTATATTATATTATATTATATTATATTATATTATATTATAGTATAGTATATTTATTTTTTTATTATATTAAAATTAATTAAATTAAATTACTGTATATAGGTTTTTCCACCCCACTCACATATATTATTCATTCATTTTCTTTTCCAGCATATGTTTTATGCGGCAGATGCCCTTCCAGCTGCAACCCATCACTGGGAAACACATATTATATTATATTATAAATTCATTTTCTTTTCGGCTTAGTTCCTTTATTAATCTGGGGTCGCCACAGCGGAATGAACCGCCAACTTATCCAGCACATGTTTTACGCAGCGGATGTCCTTCCAGCTGCAACCCATCTCTGGGAAACATCCATACACACTCATTCACACTCATACACTACGGACAATTTAGCCTTCCCAACTCCCCTGTACCGCATGTCTTTGGACTGTGGGGGAATCCTGAGCACCCGGAGGAAACCCACGCGAATGCAGGGAGAACATGCAAACTCCACAAGGAAACTGCACCACTGCGTCACCTATATTATATTATATTATATTATATTATATTATATTATATTATATTATATTATATTATATTATATTATATTATATTATATTATATTATATTATATTATATTATATTATATTATATTATATTAGGTTGGTCACCTCACTCACAGCTGCACAAACAAAACTGTGGTAATCCTGAGGCAAATAAGACGGTCTGTCAGTTGGAGAAGCCGTAACAGATCGAGCTAGTATCTTTGCCGTCCTTTAAACTGCTTCATATGTATTTTTAGACACTCCACTAGATGCCCATTTATTTCCCCTTGTCCTTTTTCTGTCATCGGTCTCATTGAAACAGCAGATAGTCGCAGCCTGCTCTTCCACAGCTCTTCAGTCAAGAAACAGCCATTTCAGCCAGACATAGAACTAGGCCAAACCGAGCAGAACGCTATCAAATAGTTGTAAACAAGTTCAGCTGTTGAAGAAGAAGGTTTGTGATGGAGGATTTGATTTTTTTTTTCTTTTTTTTTTTATGTGCGAAGCAGCAGCTGTATTTTGGTCCTCCTTGTGCGGCGGAGAGATCACTTGTAGTATATTGTGCTGAAGACCCTTTGTGAAGAATTTTACCTGACAGAAATGAATAAAAAGATTGTTTTCAGCCTTGTGAAGAAAGAGAGAGAAAGATCCATGATCACCCCCAGCTGTGCATCTTCCTGCCCGGAAAGTCTTGTCCTGCTCTGTTACTTCTTCCAAATGAAAGTTGTAACACAGCAGAAGGCTTGCAGAATTTAAGTGCATGTTGCATCACTGCTGGTGTACATATTTGCCATGAAACTGCAGATTTCTTTTGCACTTAAAAGAATAGTTCACCCGAAAAATGAAAATTCTCAGACTTTCCAGTCTCGTATGCTGTTTTTGTCCATTCATAACCACATTCATAACCCCGATTCATATATTAGATGCTATATTTCCAGCCAGGAAAATGTTTAACATATGGACTTTTATTATTAAGCAGGAAAACAATAATATAATGACATGAATGTGCTTTAAAACTTCTTTAATTAACGTGTTTCCTTAATAAAGTAGCACAATTAAACATTTATAAAGGGGTTTATTCTATGCAAAAATAAAATATATGTATTGTATAATGTGTTAAATTGTCTTTCTTTTTTGTGATGGGACAGTTCAGACAAAAGCTGTAACAGTTTTTGCTGCATTAAATGCCAAATGCCAGTGTTAACCAGGAAATAATGCATAAAAAATACCAAAGAGTTAAAGGGTTTGTGCTTTACTTGTTCTGGCTGCTGATTCAAAAATGTGAAGAAGATAAAATATGCACAATTACAACAACCAATAACATATTACACTGTAAATACCTTAATGTGCTACTACTAAGTGTCATAAATGGTCATTTGGATGCAATCATTTGGGATGCCTGTGCAGTTTGTATTGATTGTGAACTGCTTTCAAACCACAAATCACAAGCTGATCGGAATCCGCAAGTCTGTCATATGTTTTAAAAATGATCTTTCTGTCCTGTTATAGGACAGCAAAGACAGAAGCTACTACTTCGTTGAAATAAATGCCAGATGCAGTACGTTTGTAACCAAAATGGCAGTATTAGACAAGAGAAAAATCTACTTTATGCATTATGCGCATATTACAATGTAAACACCATAAAGTAAACATTGCTCCAAACACTCGACAGTAAAGATTTGACTTTGTAGTGTAATAATCACATTAGGGGGGTTTGTGATGCCTGCTTAACATTTCCCAGATTTAATTTCCCACACTTAATTTCAATAATAATAATAATAATTTCTTATGTTTATATTGCGCTTTTCTGGGCACTCAAAGCGCTTTACGCATAGGGGGGAATCTCCTCATCCACCACCAGTGTGCAGCATCCACCTGGATGACGCGACTGCAGCCGTTTTGACCGCACACCAGCTGTTTGGTGGAGAGTGATGAAGCCAATTATGATATGGGGAGGGTTCGGAGGCCATGATGGACAGAGGCCAGTGGGCAGATTTGGCCAGGATGCCGGGGTTAAACCCCTACTCCTTTTCAAAGGACATCCTGGGATATTTAATGACTCAGTTTAACGTCTCATCTGAAAGACGGTGCTCACTGAACAGTTTAGAGTCCCCGTCACTATACTGGGGCATTATGACCCACACAGACCGCAGGACCCCTGCTGGCCTCACTAACACCACTTCCGGCAGCAACCTAGCTTTCCCATGTGGTCTTCCATCCAGGTACTGACCGGGCGCAGCCCTGCTTAGCTTCAATGGGTGACCATGTGAGAGTTGCAGAGAGCTAGCTGCCGGCAACAAAGATTTCTCAAGATGAGAAAAATAAATAACCCCCCACCTCCCAGATGTTTTATATATATATATATATATATATTTCATGCAATAATATATTGAAAAAGAATTTGGTAACACTTTAAGTACCAATTCTTCCTATAAACTAGTGGTTCATTACCTGCCTAGTATTAATATATTTATATATCTTCATTATTAGTATTACTATTACATTTATTTATTTGTTTTTATTTATTATTTATTTTATTATAATTTTTTATAGCGCCCTGATAGATTGGACTAGGGCTGCACAATATTTTGTTTTAGCATCGATATCGCAATGTGACCATTCGCAACAGTCACATCTGGAGTGTACGCAATGTTTAGTCTGCATTATAATCGATCATTTTGCAAGTGTTTTTTGAGGCCTCTGACTGAATGTAAAAGCATTTAGGCTTAAGAAACTGTACCGTTTGTAACCGACAAATGAAAAAAAACTATTCATTTTATTTAATGGTTTATAAAACGAAGACTATGCAGTATAATTTTACATTTGATTATACAATTACTGTATACCTGAATCCAGTTCAACTCCTCGAAAAACAATAAAACGCTGTTTATTACATTTGTTTTTTTTCTTTATTGATTTTATCTATGCTTGTAGACTGTTTCTTATATTTTATGCAAATGCACTTCCCTACAGAATCATCCCAATCAATGTTTGCAAATAGTTATGCAAGTGATCTAGTGAAATTGTGTTCATATTGCAATATATGTCACAGAATAAAAAAAAATATTGCATGTTAGACTTCTCCAATATTGTGTAGCCCTAGATTGGTCTGTATTTGAAGCTTTGACATATTTAAATGCTTCATTTATGAAGTATTAATACATTTTCCCTCCTCTCCTCATATTGGGAGTGTGTTTGTATGTGTCTGTGTTTTTATATATACTTAATGTTTTTTGTATTAGATGACTGAATTATCTTAGGATTAAATAAACTAACTAACTGTATGGTATAATAAATGAATTATGACTTTTATAAACTAGTACACAGATGCGTTATGCATTATGCTGGTTAAACCACTGAAGTGTCGCTGATAAATTGATGTGTTTTGCGTCTCTCTCTCTTTTTTTCCAGGGCTAAGCTGTAGCCTGCAGGCAGGCAGCTGGGTCGAGAAAAACGGGTACGAGGCAGGTGACGGACCCCTGCGTGCCCGCGCCAACATAGGCGGCCTGGTGAGTGACAGGCCAACATGCCGAGGGTCTAACAGTTATCGACACATTTTCCTCTCCAGAGAGGACGAATAATGGCTGAGTGAAACCCTCTCCTGGTCCTGCTCTTTAATGGTTTCTCATTGTCAATCTGCCATGTTGATCTGCTCTCCTTCGGGCCGGCTTGGCTTTTATTACCGGCTGTGCTGTGGATTGTGGCTTGTTTAGAAAGTCAGTCACTTCCCAGAGGACAGGGAATTCAAAGGGAGACTTTCTGAGAGGTCTGTGCATTGTGAGACAATATAGGGCACCGGTGATCTCCCTAGGCCACTGTTTAGAGCTCAAATCCAATGCAGTGAAGAAGCCAAGCTTGGCGTTCTGCTCTGTTTGCTAAGAAGGCTCTCGATGCAGCCTACCACTTCTCTGCGGTTTACAACACAAATACCACAGGAGTTTGGATGTGGTGTAGAGTGAGGTGTTATTTATTAATATAACTCGTTAAAGGGATAATTCACCCAAAAAATTTAATCTGCTGGGAATTTAGTCTCCATCAGGCCATCCAAAATGTAGGTGGCTTTCATGTAGAACATTATAGAAGGTAATGTTTTCAGGGTGTCCTTAAAATCTTAAAATGTCCTAAATTTAAAAAATGTAAGGCCTTATAAAGACTTAAACTTACTTAAAGGTGCTGTATTCTTGTAGGTCTCAAAGGTGCTGGATGTAAGTTTTTGACTCTTCTAAAGCATAGAGATACCATAATATTAATTAATTAATTCATTTTTCTTTTCAGCTTAGTCCCTTTATTAATCAGGGGTCGCCACAGCGGAATGAACCGCCAACCTATCCAGCATATGTTTTACGCAGCGGATGCCCTACCAGCTGCAACCCATCACTGGCAAACATCCACACACCCTCATTCACACACACACACACACACACACACACACACACACACACACACACACACACACACACACACACACACACACACACACACACACACACACACACACACACACACACTACGGACAATTTAGCTTACCCAATTCACCTATAGCACATGTCTTTGGACTTGTGGGGGAAACCGGAGCACCCGTAGGAAACCCACGCCACGCGTTTATTTTCAAGATCTGAGGTGAACCATCTGCTGCTGCTTTCAGTATTATGGCAATACATGTCATGTAAAATGGCATTCAAACTCACATTGTTAGCATTCAACACTGAATAAAGCACATGATCATTGTCAGTTTTCTGTAGTTCAACTGCAAGAAATAGAAGTCGTTTCTAATATATCAAATTGAGGTGTTGGTTAAAACAAAAATGCCTTTTAATATAGAGAATATTCCTTCTGTCACGTGCCGTTGCTTGTATATAAAACACGATTAAAATCAGCCTTTAGACTCGATTGTCAAGACTCGCTCGGTCATCAATCTGGCAACCTGCACTTGCGTTTGTTTTGATCCAGGAATGCAATACCTAGTTCAACCACTGGGTTTTAAACTTACATACTGCACCTTTACAGGTGACCTATTATGCAAAACATATTTTATAAGGGGTTTAAGCAGAGTTGTGTGGCAACAGTGTGTGAATATAACCAGCATCTAATGGTAAAACCTAATTAATTCTATTTATTATAATCACACTTAATAAAAGCAGTCTGCAGAAACACTACCTTTGTACATGTCATCAGAGGGTTAAAGCCCACCCATTAGTGATGATCTCTCCCTCATTAGCATAGACAGCCCTGAGTGAGAAACCGCCGTCCATCATTAGAGTTTTCAACATGATTTTGAAGATATTTTAATGAATTTAATGTCTTAGTAAATAATTGTTTATTAAAATATCTAATTTGGTTGCTTTGTTTTTAATAGATTTGAATTGAAACCTAGTTAAACCAAATAATTATTTTAACTAAATTAAAGGCTTACCAACTAGGCTAGTTAGCTTAATTAGACAAGTCATTGGACAACAGTGGTTTGTCCTGTAGCCAAAAAAAAGATTCAAGTGGCCTAATAATATTGAACTTTATATTATTTAAAAAGTGTTTCAGCCAAACTAAAAGTAATAAGACTTTTCTCCTGAAGAAAAAAATCTATAATTAGAAATACTGTTAAACATCACTAGGGAAATATTTGAAGAATAATTTAAATTTCAAAGGAGGGCTATATATTATAGTTTTAATATACATTTAATTTTCTAATAAGAAATCTTATGGCTGTATTTATTTGATAGAAAAAAAATAAATTAAAACATATAATTCCATGTGGGAATTGTGTATTCAAATCTGCTTTGTATTGTAGTGTGACCTAGTCAACTTTCACAATATTTTCTTTATAATACCTCTATTAATATAACAAACGAGATGCCAATAATGCAGTCGCCAATTAGAATGCCATAAATAATCTACTCCCCTACTGTATATTGATGATTTGTATACTAAACTGCTCTCATCTTCTCATCCATCTTTAGCTCCCTCCGCTCTTCGATGGCTGCTTCTTCTACCTGCTGGGCTCCTTCCGCAAACCAC